>JBBMOI010000002.1:48017500-48027500 GCA_038088405.1 Porites divaricata
TCGTAAAACAAAGTTTAAAAGGTCGGCAATTTGTGCAGGTGTTAGGTTTGTGCGGTCGGCAAGACCGGGATCGTTTTCTAGTTTGTGAAGTGTGGCCTTTACGGCATCTTCGATCGGCACGTTCGTAAATAAAGATTCTACGTCAAATGACACCATGATTTCCTTTTCTTGTATTCTTTCATGGTTGATGGTATTCACGAAATGAGTAGAGTTGGAAACTGCGTATTCCGATTTGCCTGTCAGTGGGGACAGGATGTCAGCTAAATGAGCCGACAAATCATAAGCAAAGGTGTTTATGCACGATACAATAGGTCTCAATGGTACATTTGGTTTGTGTATCTTAGGCTGACCGTAGATCCTAGGTGGCTGTTTGTGCTGAGGCCTGATCTTGCTGTAGACTGTTTCTGATAGATGCCCGCTTCGTTTCAAACTAAGAAGCTTCTCAGTGAGTTTACGGCTGAGTCGATCCGTAGGGTCTTTATTAAGGAGTTGATATGGACCCGTTTCGATTAGTGTTTTCATTTTTTCATGATAGGTGTTAGTGTCTAGAACTACACTTGCGCGACCTTTGTCGGCTGGTAGTATCATAATAGAGTCGTCTTTTTCCTTCGTGATGTTGGGCTTTGGTGGCTCAGCCTTTTGAAGGACGCTATTAACGGTTCTCCTTATTGTGTCAGCTTGTTCTGAGTCAAGCGTTCTTATGGCTGTTTCAACTTTAGCGACAATTTCAGTGGCTGGAATGGTGGTTGGTGTTACTGCGAAATTTAACCCTTTCTCTAGTAATTATACCTCAGCATCATTAAGAGGCCGTGATGATAAGTTAATCACCCATTTGCTTTTGTCGACTTGTGGTGTTAGGTTAACATGAGGTGAAACAGAAGCCTGTTTCTCCTGTACAAGTTTCAAGAACTTGCGTTGTTGTCGATCTTTGGTGGCATTGAATACTCTTTGGGTATTAACTCTGATCTTTTCAAGTATATCACTAGCTTCGTTTGCCTTAAGGGTGGCTGTTATTCCCTCGGCAGTGGATTCAGTTTCTCTACCAGTGTATACAGAAAGCCCACACACACTGATCAATACTTAGCCTATGACTCACACCATCCTCAGTCAGTGAAGCGTGGTATTGTTAAGTGTCTATATGACCGAGCCAAACACCTCATAACAAAACCATCAGTTATCTCTGAAGAAAAGAAACATTTATCATCGGTACTTGTTTCCAACGGTTATCCCTCTTCGTTCATACGAAAACTTGTTAAAACCACAAGACCAACAGCCAACAACGAACCCACGCAGGAATTTAAATCTACTGCGGTTTTACCCTATATTAAAGGTGTATCAGAGGTTCTTCGCCGCTGCCTACAACAACAAGGCGTTCGCACCGTCTTTAAATCTGACACAACTCTTCGGTCTTACTTAGTACGACCGAAAGACGCCCTAGAACCAGGTAAACAAGAGGGTGTTGTATACAGAATTCCATGTGAATGCGGCAAAGTATATATAGGCGAAACAGGGAGAGCAATGCAAGACAGGATAAAAGAACATGACAGAGATATACGGCTTGCTCATACACAAACCTCCGCAGTTTCGGAGCACGCAAACGAAACGGGGCATCTTCCTTTATGGAATCAAGTCAAGTTTATCGATCGTGACCCTCACCGATACACACGTAGGGTCAAAGAGGCTATCCAAATAAGACTTCATTCTAATAACATCAATAGAGACAACGGAATCGAAATTCCTGAAGCATGGATGCCTACGATCAGAAAGCATAACAGCCGTTCAACTACAAAGCGGACCCCTGAGGGAACATCATCTGCTAGTCGGAATAATGAGGATCGAAATACACCAATCACAGTGAACCAACGTGCATAAATAGCTACACGTAAACAATCGACCTCATCGCCTGATGAAGACTAGCAGTATTGCAGTCGAAACGTCGCGATCAATATCTCAAAGCGATTCTATCGTGAGACAAACGAATAAACGTTCATTCCTATTATTATTATTATTATTACGTCCATTCCTTGTAGACTCAGGCAAGATGTTCAGCCTGTATTATAGTCCTTAGGAGTGGGTTACAACAAGTCACCATGGGTCCCAGGTCTCTCTTTTTCTTCCTCTTACAGGGACAGTACTTTCCTTAGTATCTTTGCTGTCCCCAACAATGCTGTTTTCTGGATAACTTTCAAATTCACGTTCACGCAGATTAGCCTCATGTACTCCATGTAGTTAACTGAGACGGCTCCAAGGGCTCCAATAACAACTTGAATTACAATGACTTTTCTCATGCGCCAGACCTTTGCAATTTCATCCTTCAATAATTGGTATTTCTCTACCTTCTCAAGTTCCTTATCTTTCACCCTGTCATCACCTGGGATGACAACATCTGAATTATGACAACCTCTCTCCTTCTTATCAACTTCTTGCCTTGATTTTCCGATCACACTGGATTGTGAAATCCCACAGTATCTTGGAGTTTTCACTTTCCACCCCTCTCTCCGGCTTCTGTTCATACCAGTTATTAGCATTTACCACAAAGTTGCCAATGCATGGATATACCGCGCCACGTTATCGTGCCTTCCTTTATATTCTGTCTGCGCCAGCTTACCGCACTCACTCACCACATGGGCCACCGTTTCTCCCTTACTTCCGCACATTCTGCACAGAGGGGATTCTGCTGTGCGATCAATGTGAAACCTCGTATAATTCGTTCTCAAAGCTTTTTCCTGGGCGCTACGTATCAGGGCCTCAGAACATCCTTGCAAATCTCCGTTTGTAATCCGCTGCCAAGTTCTATCCCAGTCAATACCTTCCTTTTCTCTCACATACTGCCCATGCATTCTTTTCTGCTTCCATTATTATATTATTATTATTACAAAGCGAGAAAGCATATGAAACTCAAGGGGTACAAATAGTCTTTAATTGAATTTTGCGACCACGCCCCTTTCGGCGCCACACTAAAATCGGGTGCGATTTTCGGATATTTTATCGTTGTGCTCATTCTGTATACTAAAAGTACCCAATGTACCACTGGAATATTTAACTATGATATCATGGCTTTCCATTTTGCTAATTTTCTGAGTCCAAAGTAAAATTTTACCCCCGTCATTTTTCAATTTTCCCGAGCGGTTCGATCAAAATTAACAAGGTGTTTGTGATCAAACCACGATCGAGCGAGGGATCTTGGGCGATAACTCTTTTACGCAAGCGCGAATTGAAAATATACCGCCAAAAAATTCCGCCAAAATCAAACAGAGGAACGAATTTCCTTTGTTTTGATATGTAAAACGTCTAACAAAGAGCAGATTTGAGCCCGTCAAATGGCCTCTCAAAACAGCTACATCCTGCTCCATGTGATTTTTGCCAGTTTTCCAAGCGTGAAAGGGTAGCAAAGCAATTGGCAATGCGGATGGTACGGGAAGCAACGGTTCCTTCATTCTGACACGAAATGAACAAGTAAGTGTGCCTATTCAATATTATCGTACTTTTCTGAGCCCTTTATCTCCGTTTGAAGGTTTGGCTCAGATACTGAGGCCTAGGATGTGGATTGATACAAAAGTACTATACGTCCAGCCGTGAAAATATTGTCAGGTTAAAATCAGATTTGCGTTTTGAATCAATAATTTCCTATAATATTAACTTTCCGGGGTCTACATTTTATTTCTTTCAGCTTTCTCATTTATACACTATGGCAAGAAGAATAAAAACACAGCAATCGGTTACGAGTCCGCCACAGTCGCTGTCGTGAAAATAATTTTTGAAGAATCTGGTGTTAGCGATGTTGTTGTTAACAGCCGTATTCTAAACGTCTTCAAAAAGAAGATTTCAGTACTGCAAATGGCTTAAGGACGTGCGAGCAAGGCAGGTGGAAAATCACTGGCAAAGTTGTTGAATGGATGGAAAACCGGACCGAAATATCAATTCGAAATTTACTACAGCGTGAAATCCTTCGAGGTCAAATAAAGAACCATAGTCACGTCACTCATCTGTATCTTCGCGAAAACCTTTGTAGTGAATTTTGATCCTTTTCTTCTAGTTATCGACCTCGTGAATTTCAATTTCACACAGTTGGTTATCCTTTCTCATTTTATTTTTGTTCTTAGCTTTAAACACTGGTAAATACTCGTCAATATACCTCAATACCTCACTCCGCCATTTCAAATTTAGCAATGCTGCCTTGAACTACGCATACGCAGTGAACGAGTGCTTCATGTATGATCACTGAATATCAAATGTTCATCGATGTATGACAAGAGTTTGACTCTGAGAGACGCAACTGGGATTGTGCCAGTGGGATTTTCTTTTATGTAAAATCGGTTAGAGCGTATTCACATGACGTCACAGCGGCCACATTGGTATTCCAAAACAATGAAACGGCAGCCATATTGGTGTTCTAAACAAATCCTGTGGGAGGTGGACTCTTTTCTTATGTAAAACATTTCCTTTGCTTTGTTCCCATACATTTGCATAGATGTTGGCAACGTGAGTGAATACGCTCTATACTATTCTTTACGAGCGAACAAATCCTGCATGTCGTATGTAAGATCGAAAGCACGCGCTTTTAAGATTATCCGAGACTTAGCGGTGTTACATTGTGCTTGGCAAAAGTAACAGCTAAGTGATCCAATGTTTAGGTTCCAGTGCTGAAGGGAACAGCTTTGCCTGATTTAGAATACTGCATGTATGTCTACTCGAATACAAGAAATGAATCAGCACTGGAGTATTTACAGGGTGTCCCAAAAGTTCGTTCCTCTACTTCATAAGTCTGTATTTCAGTACGATTGGGCTTGGTAAGCAAATCATTTCAACAAAAGTTGTGTCTTTCAATATAGTTCACTATTTTCATAGTTGTTCTGCCATCTTTTGACTCGAATATTCGATCTGTGTACTTCCGCGCCAAAGGTGCGCGAGCGCGAGTGTATGTTCCAGTCACATTTTTTGAATTTCATAGCCCGAATTGCTCGGACTCCTTCCTTGTTTTTTTGCAAATATCACGAAAGATAAACCCCCTTAACGCAAAAACGTTCAGCTGCGTGAGAGCATAAGCCTGTATGCTTGGATTCACTGGCTTATCTGTTGTAGAAATTGCTAAAAACTGGAAAAATGCGAATGTTGGGTGGTAGAAGGATCATGGAGAAATGAAGGTTTTGAAGGCAAGAAACTAAGGGGAAGACCAAAAGCCCTGAATAAAGTAGCTAAAATAGTTTTAAAGAAGGCTAGATACAAAATAAGAGACTCGACAAGGAAGCTCAGTCTCACATAGTTAGAAAGCCAAATAAAAGGGTCATGAAAAGCTGTTTAAAATGTTCAAAATTAGAGGCCCCTGAGATGGCGAAGAAACCTCTGCTTAGTCTGCCAATTAACGCCCAGTTCGTTTCAAATTTGTAAAGAAGTCAAAAGCCTTACTGTGGAAGGGGGCCTGGATTATTATCTTTTTTGGATGAATGCCCAAAATATATTTTTTCAGCTGCCTAAACTAAACAAATGTTGTTTGGGGTTGAACTGAATATCAAGATTCAAATGATTCCGCTTCTACCCCCGACCCAGGGGCAGATAGTGGAGGCGAGGGAAAGTCTAAACCACGGGTACTTTTCTTCGCGCCAATTTTTTTGCGCCCGTTTAGACTCTCCCTCGCCCCCACTATCTGCCCTTCGGTATCCGAGGATTGTACAGAACTAGTAGACTAGTAATTCCAGTTATCACTATATCACTATAAATACTCAATTTGTGGAACTAAAATTCATGAAAACAAGAGCTCATCAAAACCAGGGTTTGTAACTCCCAGAAATATCCAATACGATGGTAAAAAAACCTATTAAGACTACTCGATCATAAGAACCTGAATGATACCTTTCACTTATAGATACCTATAAAGTTAAAAATTGATGAAACCACCTCAATTTAAAATGATCAAATATACAATAGGCTTGTTTATCGTTCAGACAAACTCAAATTATGATTTGAAATTGATCGTCCGGGTGAACGTAGTGTTGAATAGGACTGTTTCCCGCACAGGAGTAAACATGACCCAGATATTGGGAAGTTAAAATAAAAGTTTAATTTGACGTTAAAAATATCTTTACAAAAAAAGGACCGAAAAGTTTCGAAAAAGTTAAATTTCACTCTTTTTGAGACGTGGTACTGATTCAGTCGTCTGCAATGCACTCCATATTTTATTACTACAAATGTTACTTAACTGTTTACAAGACCGTCGATATTAAAGCATAAGCTCTTTTTGATGGAGGGTAAACGCAGTTAACTAAGATCCCATTTGATTGTAGCCTGAAATTAATCCGATTGCTCCGAGTCGTTTTCTCCACGTCTGAATCGACCGGCCGTTAATGCCGTCCAGTGACGTCACTCACTACCCGAAAACCGGGTAGTGATTTTGATTATGCACCTATCAATGTTAAGCCCCAGGGTGGGGGGGGCGGGCTACCCACGGGAAATTGACTGAGCGTGCCTTCCCCTGGGTCGGGAATTTGACATGGCCGCCATCTTGGAAGACCGAGAGAAACTGGAAATGAGTGGCCTGCCATCTTGGTAATACCCAGAAGTCACCAGAGGTAAATGACCTCTGCTTTTCTTGAAAGTAACAAGACAACATGAGCGAAAGAAAGGTGAAGAAATCTGTTTTATTTTTCGGTATATATATGAACCATCACTTCTTTCATTGTATGATCAAATGTTTATAAATAGAAGAGTCTTCGTTCCTTCTGTTTCTGTTTCTATGTGAGGTTGTAAAAGACATATCCTTTCCAACCTGTCAATTATTAACAGAGTTCGCACACACCTTGAATTCGAAAGTCCTTAAAAATCCTTGAATTTTAAGTTCAAGTTCAAGGCCTTGAAAGTCTTTGAAAATTGCAGTCGGTGCTGGAAAATCCTTGAATTTCGGTGCGAACTTTATAATTTAAGTAGGACTCCAAAGGAAAAGGAGCAAACACAGAGAGACCTTCGAGATAAAATTACCTATGTTGTGGAAGAAATAAAAAAAGACATAGAATTAAGGCTCTTTTTGAATTGAATAGAGTCCTTGAAATATGGGAAATGTGCCCTTGAAAGTCCTTGAAAAGTTCTTGAATTTTTTGTTCAAAAACGGGTACGAACCCTGCATTAAGTCCTGACTCTGTTAGAAAAAGTTACCCCAGAGGGGCGGGAAATTGACATTTAGTAGGTGCCTGGGGGTGGGGAATTTGACTCTGGCTGCCATGAAAATGTCAAATTCCCCTGGGTCTGCCCGCCCCCCCCCCCCCACCCTGGGGCTTAACATTGATAGGTGCATTAGTTGATTGTCTAAACATCCGCATAATTATGTATAATTATGAAAAATTTTAGCGGGATTGTTGCTTGATATTCAACGGATCGCATCCCTGGCATTCTTTCGTGTAGTTCAAACATCTCGATAAGCTTAATCTTTATCTTAAACAGCAAAATTGCCCTTGTCTTCGAAACTGAAATGCTAAATTGAACTGCGAATGAAGAATCGTTCCGGAGAGTCGGTAGGTTTTTCATTTAGAGCCGCTTTGTGGTTTTGGCGGCCAGTGATTTTGTTTACGCGAAGTTTTCTGAGATCTACATGTTATAATTCGACCTTCTTGCTATTTTTACCGTGAAGTGTAGTGATTCTGTTAGCTTTTCTTTCTTGTTTCCTTGTTTTGTTTTCTTCGTTAAGGACCAAATAGCTTCTTTTCAATTAAAGCGAATCAAATTGAATATGTTTTTTAACTAAGTGTTCCGTGTGTGTGTGTTTATTTCATTGCGTGATTGCGACAAAGTTTGATTATAGAATTCAGTACAACCGATTCACAGTTGTGCAGTTGATAG
Source organism: Porites divaricata (assembly GCA_038088405.1). NCBI lineage: Eukaryota > Metazoa > Cnidaria > Anthozoa > Scleractinia > Poritidae > Porites > Porites divaricata. Next base: position 48,025,328 of record JBBMOI010000002.1, read on the forward strand.
TTTGAACGTTAAACATGAATTACGATCGAAAAAGATAAAGCAATTCTGTATCATGCAGACATTTCCAAACGATATTTCTCTGTTTGCCACTTGAAAACCGTGTTTTACTGTTTGCATGAATTAAAGCAAAGGTCAATGAGTAGTGACGTCACTGGACGGCATTAACGGGCGGTCGATTCAGACGTTACTGAGGGAGTAATAACGACTCGAAGTAATCGGATGAAATTCAGGCTAATTTGATTGGGGAGAGAGATTAGGAGTCATCACTAATTATACCGAAAAAAGATAAATTAAAATTATTTCATTCAGTGATATAATGGGAATCGAACTACCCTAGGTGCCAGAGGCTTTTCATGCGCGGTTTCCGGTTTAATTTTCCTTCAAGTCTTAAAAAAAGTGACCCGCGCGAAAAGGTTTTTCTCGGGGCTTCGCCGCTCGTGTCTTGGGCCTTCGTCCGAAGAAGGGGCGGCCTGCGGTCGACGGCGAAGCTCTTCGTCGCACGCGAGAAAAAAACCTCTGATACCCAGGGTAGAATCGAACTGCATCGTGTGCAAAAATGGGCGATTTTTGTTTGACTTTGAAATATAGTATTTTTTTATCTTCCCAGGTTAAAAATATCCCTCATGTAGTCGTCGTTTGCCACCAAAGAAAAACCTAACATGGAAAAAAAAATACATCGCGCGACTGTCCAATTAGAAGCCTAATTGCTGTTGTCACAAGTTACGGAAACTAATACTCTTCAATGGCCTCTCTCTTATTTCAGCCGGGAATGAGCTCGTGGTCGTGCAAACAAAAGCTGGGTGTGCATTTGGTTCTGTTCATAAACCCAATCAAATTCTAAAATTTGGGTCAAGTCCCGTGAAATCATTCAATTGACAGTTAAGGGAAAAGTGCTCTTTCGTACGTAAAGGAAAGATTATAAGACGTTTAGAGACCCCCCCAAAGAAGTCGAACGACCTTGGAACTTCCCTGACATGATTTTATCTGGCTCCGGTAAGGCCAGACTCAACACAGTGTTAACGCCAAGTAGTCACGATTTCTCTAACTGCACTGATTTTCCATCTCACGGTCAAAATTGTTGCTGTCTCTGTCAAACGCGTCATGCTGGCCATGATGTGAGCACAAATCTATGACAACTGTGACAGAAAGGAGCAGTACAACCATTTAGCTCTCTAGAATTTGCATTTGGACAACGCACACCTACGGTTAGAGCGGTCTCACTCACGTAGAGTCTTCCCTTCAAGATTTCTCGCATAATCGACGATTTAGACTGCAAAACAGTCCGTATTTTTGCGTATTCAAGTAAGCGCGAGCAGTCAAACGAAAGGTCTGGAACGAGGCTGAATACGGAGAGTGAGACTGGGGAGAGACGCTAAATGTAAGTACTGTCTAAAACACGAAGGAAAATCTCATGCATGTCATCCATGGCAAGACTAAAAGACATCAGATCGTGTTTCATAACTAGATGACGTATATTTTATAAATGCGCGCGTGCAGCTCGTGGAAGGTGAAATTATGCTAATTTAAATCAGCATCATCCTTCTTTTTAATTTTGAAAAAAACATCTCATACGTCTTTCTGTTTCTTCGAAACTTCAAAATTAGTTTCTCCTCAGGTTTTACTACTTACCTTGTTTTGTTTTAGAGAGAAAAACGGAGAAAAAACCTTACCACTAACCTTAACAAAATTTTGTTTACATGCGGTTGCCGGATTGATTTGGATTTGCGAGGCATTGCGCGAATCGCCATGGCGCGTTGCACCCGAGAAGCAAAATTTGAAGCAGTGCAACGCCACTATATCAAAATATATCAATCTAATTTTTTGCTATGTTATATAAAATTTATTCCCCTTTAACATATGTAAAAATTGAGGTTAAGAAGTGTTAAGCTTTTGCAAACGAAACGGCGAAAGATTTTGGCATCATACGACCAACAAGTTTGACTTATAGGCATACAGACACAAACAAATGAAACCTTTTATCGATACGGTTATGAAACGAGTTTATCTATTTAACACTATAGTCTGAAATTACAGAAAGAAAATAGGATTTCCGGTTTGCAAAAAGGAAAATTTCGCCGGCATTCAAGCGCACCGGAAGCGCGGAAAGAGCGCTCGTGCCAGTCCTACTCCGCATCACACATTTTAAAAATGAAGAGCGGAGCGCTCGTTTCAC